>JARHVA010001464.1:670000-682500 GCA_037957365.1 Torreya grandis | reverse complement strand
TTGATGCTAGAGAATGGCAGCTCATTTTTAAGGAGAATAATATTAAAACAATTTTATGAAAAATAGAATTATCTCTTTATTTGTCTGGGCTTACACAACATTGGTGGTTTAATCAATTAAACTTTGTGCAATAGTATTCTTCATGGGAAGCAATGGAACAAATCTTCCTAGATCGATGGGATATAAAAGAAAAAGAGGATGTAGAAGAGGAAAAAAATAATGATGATAAAGAAGAAGAAGAAGAAGAAGAAGAAGAAGAAGAAGAAGAAGGGTTTAAATAATTTGGCTCCAAAAAAATCTAAGTCAATTTTTAAATTTCATGGATGCATTCAAAAGAAGAAGGTGGTTGTGTCCATAAAACCTACCAATAAGTATAACTTCATTAACATAAATGTGGCCAAGCATCTACATGTTCAAGAAAATAATATCAAGAAAGTTCAAGTAGATGGTAACAATATTTCAATGTTTGAAGATTTGAAGCTCATTATGGAAAAATATGTTTTACATTCAGATTTTTATGCTTTAGATATGGATGACGTGGATATAGTTCTTGGATATCCATAGTTAGAGACATTGGGAACAATGAGTATTAATATTAATAAAAATTTCATGAAGTTTTGTTATAGGAAAAATAAGATCACTTTACAAGATATCATAGTGAAAAAGGCACCAATAACAATCTAGGTAGATCATCAGGATGAGATTGAAATAGGTGATGAAGATCATGATGAAGATTCATATGATATAGATAAAGACACACTACAACTAGAAATTAACACTTCATCTACTAAAGAGACAAAGAAGAAAAAAGTGGAAGAGGTAGAAGCCAAGGTGGATAAGGTCAAAATATTGGAAAACATTGAGGTATATAGACACCCACATCATCATGAAAGGAAACAATCATGGAACTAGGTAAGGAAGTGTCATAACTATTGACCATTTTTTCCCAACAGGCCAAAAATCAGTCTCCTTCTTCCCTTGCTATTCAGAGCCAGTCATTTTCAAATTGTACAAGTTCATCAGCCTTAGTTCATGAACCGGTTCATTCACTGGTTTAATTAGCACTTGGTGCAACATTGATTCAACCACTTAGTTCAAGCAGATTCAAGTTCAATGCAAGGTTAATTGGCCTTGGTTCATCGATAGGTTCAATGTTTTGGTTCAATCACTTCAATTTAATGGATGGTTCAACGAGGAGTTTTAGCAAATAGTTCAGAGGAGCTCATCGTGTAGTGTTGAACCATTTTTGGTTCAATGAATTATTTCAATGGCTTAGTTTAATGACATTGGTTCATCAGCAAGTTCATCAACTTATTTTAAGGGGCTCAACATGCAGCATTGAACTGTTGAACTAGCTCAACATGTTGGTTCAACGTGATTAGTTTAATCATCCAATTTAACGTTTGGTTTAACCACTTAGCTCGGTGCATAGTGTTGAACCGTTGAACCAGTTCAACGAATGGTTCAAGTAAATGGTTCAATGGGTTGGTTCAATGAGGTGTCTTATAGCTAAAGGTCTAAAAGCCCTTGCGAAGCGTAGTTCAAGGTCCAAAAGCCCTTGCAGAGGGCAAAGAGATTTTTCAAAGGTAGTTTAAGGGATTTTAAAAGATGTAGAAGACTTAAGACTGCAAATTATTTTAGACTTTTTGTCTAAAGGAATTCCTTTAGACAAAAGTCTAAAGGAATTCAGAGGGAGGCCGCCAACACAAATAAAATCTAAGGAACCCGCAAGGACAAAGACAAGGACATGGACAATTCTCATAGACTTTTGTCTGCAAGAAAATTGTCTATGAAAAAGTCTAAGGCATAAAAGCCATAAAAAGGGGCCAAAGGAAGAGCCCGACCAAGCAAGGCAAGAAATGCATAGGAAAAAATCCTACAAAAAAGACTCGATGGACTTTTGCTGAGGATGGTGACATCCTGAAAGCTGTCAAATTTAAGCAGATGAACTAGTCACTAGGTGACGGCTGCATGAATGCCAAATTTAACACATTGAAATAGCCATTTGCTTTTGAATTAAAAGAGTGCCAACCATGGAAGGATCCCAAGGAATGTAGTGACCTACCAGAAGATCGCCTCTGAGGGTTGAAAGAGGAGGAAGAAGACAAGGAGTATAAAAGACAAAGCATCCAAGTGGCAAAGTGAAGGTGAGTTATTGCTAGACAAGTGGCGTAGCCTATTTTCTCTAATTGGCATTGATGAGGGGACAAACTATAGTCTATTCACAGGAACGGCCATGTTCTTACATTAATGCTTGAATGCCAAAGTCAATTTTAGTGATTATATAACATGGCTCCAGTAAGCCTCTTCTAGGGGAATGACATTAGTAACAATGGTTCCCTCTTCCCAAGGTTTAGAAAGCACATGGGCCACTGGCAAAAAAGGGTAGCAAAATCTTTCTTAGGAGGTGCCAAGTTTTCTTCCTCTTTCTACATATTGTAAAATTTCTCATTTGAGAAATGATCAGCTCTTAGCCTTAAGGCAAAACTCTACCCAAAAATCTCTCGAGCTTGTAAGGCAGAGCTCTACTAGAATTTTACCTTGAATCAAAACATAGCATTTTTTACCTCCATTCTAAGTTTTGCATCTTTAGTATGTGTCTTTGCCTTGATTCTATGTCAAGTCATTTTTTTAATGCTTTTGTAGAATGATTTCAGCATGTTTGGTGCATTTTTTGAGTTTCCTTTTACAGGTCTATCAAAAGTGTCCCTAGAGGAGTATAGGTGAAGTGGATAGGCTACTACAACATGTCTCAGAATGCCTCTAGTAGTTATTTCTTCCCTGTATCTCCATGGACCCCTGAACCACTGATGTAGAAGGTTTTCTCATGTTATATGAAGTGTATGGGAGTTGGTTCTCAATGGAAAGTGTATGTTCAGGTAGAGTAGATCATCACTTTTTTGGTGTATCACCTTTTCATTTTTAGGCTTAGGTTCTATTTTTAGCATGTCTCTCTCCCTTTTCATCCCCCTTTTTTCATTTTAGTTGTTAGCAGTAGGAGAAAACTAGGGCCTAAAAGATACATCAGAGGGAGCTAGCCCTTATCTAGAGACTCTCCCCTCTAGCTTCGTTAGTCCCATAGGTGAGAGGGGTGTTTCCATTATTGTGTGTGGAAAAGGTAGGAGCTTAGCCTCCTACCCTAGGTGTAAATCCACTGCATCAATAGTTTTTGGCATGCTCAGTGGGACCAACTAGGACAAGTTATGTTCAAAGAGTTGAAGAATTTTTGGTGTGTTCTTTAGCCAACCAGCCTTTGGAGGATTTTTCATCAACACCAATGGTGACTTCCAGTTGAATTAGCTGGTTAAGCAACCCTAGTGCCATTAAAAAATCACTTTTGTATGTATAATCCTTTTGCACAAAATCATGGACCTTGTTTTCCTTCTTATAATTTTGATCAAGCTCAGCCTTTTTATGGCATCTCCCCAAGCAACCCTCCTAGTTGCCCTGCAATGATAAGGGAAGTAGCCCTAGAGTTTGAGAAGTAGATGATGGAGATTGACAGACTGGAAGAGCAGTACGGATATTAGCAAGAGCTGATGTATAAAGAGGAGTGGTTATTTAGGCAAGCTTAGGCCTTACAATCCATGGAGGAAGAGGTAAAAAAATGGAAGAATCCATTTATTCAAGGTAGTCAACCTTGTGCACCCCCTCTTATCCTAAAGAAAGCCCCTTTTTGTACACTAAATCCTTTCTATCAGATGGCACTTGCTCACTCCAGTTCATCTAATGCATCTACTCTCAATCCTATGTGTCTGGCTTTCCAACATCAAAGGGCATTAGAGCAACCCCCCATGGATGTCAATCTTCTCAATTCCTTATATTATGAATCTTCCATTGGGGAAAATACCATGATCTAGCACACCCCTCTTCTAGAGACTCTTTCGATGCATCAATAGTCTCTTCTTAGCATTCCTCAGCCTCCCCAAGTTTTTCAACATGATCTACAAATTTTGAGTTGGAGGAAGGAATGCTAGGAACTAGCCTAGAACTTTGAAGAGGATGAAGTTGGTGACCTCCAAGAAAGACTCTTTCAGGATAATCTAGCAAAGCAAATCAGAGATCTAGAGGCTAGGATGAGACTACTTCATGAAAGAGAGTTCAAACTTCTAGACTTTATAGAGGAGCCCCAAGACCTTAGAGAAAACAAAGTTGCTACCTATTCATAGGAGCAAAATTCCAATTCTGAGATCCTAAACTGGGGGAAAATAATAGAATCATGGGGCAAGGAGGAAAAGCAAGGTTTTTCTCAAAACCTTGAAGAAGATGAGGCTGCCCCTACTCATGATGATGCTGGTGACCTCTAAGAAAGGTTCTTCTAAGAGGATATGGCTAGAAGAATTGTAGAGTTGGAGTCCCAAGTGAGATTCCTCAGCCAATGTGTGATGGACCTATCTAAACACAACTGATCCACACATTTCCAAGAGAGATATCAGGCCACACCTGATATTGATGAAGTACTAGCCAGGTGGAAGGAGAAGAATCATCTGATTCTAACTCAAGGATAACCTCCTCTTCCACATGATTTTTCCACTTCACCCTTTCTTAAAGAAGAACTTGTTCTGCAAGAGGTGAGTGAGGAGCAAAAGATTCAATCTGTAGTTCTTCAGTAGGTTATCATGAGCAACAATGAAGAAGAAATCATCATTGATGTTCCTTGTGAAGACCTCATCAGCAATGGAGAAGACTCAGGTCATGCATACATATGGATGTTCAAATAGTATGAGGAGGAACAATAGCATGGTGAGCTCTCTTCCCCTTGTTTGATGAAATTCCTTGATGCTTCGATGAGGAGGATGACTATATTGAGGATCTTGAGTTGGAGGAAGATCAGGAGGATATCTTTGAACATCTAGAAATCTTGATCTTTGAGGAGGAAAAGGAGAGATCTATCTTCCTTGAGGAGGGCCTTAAAGAAGAAAGCTTTGAACAGAGAGGCAATGTTTTGTGGGATGAGCAATCATTTTGTGAGTCCATTTCAGACATCACCACAGTCACCCTTCTTCAAGAAGGCCAAGAGGAAGCAGAGGATGAGTTTGACATAGCCTTCAATGAAGCAAAAGAAAATGGGTCAGACCATGATTCATTACAGAGGGAATGTGTAGATCAAAGGGCTTATGGTGATGAGCCAATAGCCACATATTTCTTGGTGATATGCAGCAGCATGAAGGACTAGCATTCAACAAGCTTCTAGGAATAAGTAGAGTATACATACATTAGAAGCATGTCTAAATCTGATCCACTTAGATGCAAGCCAGTCCAGGTGACAAGAAAGAGGAGTAGGTCACCAAATATCCTTTTCATTTATCCACTTTTTTGGCACCATAAGTCTTCTTGCCAGGAAGGGGACTTAAGAAGCTTTCCCTTTAATCCAGGAGGGAGAAAAACATTCTTGGTTAGATGTATATAGTAGTTTGTTTTTAGTTTCTTTTCCTGCTTTCCCTAAGTGCAATTTTTATAGATAGTGTTTTTAGCCTTGTGTGTTTCCCTTTGTGTGTGGGGTAAAAATCTTCATGTTTGATTCTTGGATCTTTTGGGGCTGTTGCTAATCTTTCTTCAAAGCTGCATTCTGACTCCATGCCCAATGGACTACAAGGCAACTAGTCTTTAAGCATAGCAGGCATGCTTCCCCTCAGAGTCACCAATTTGTTAACCATTTTTACCTAATAGGCCAAAAATTGGTCCCCTTCTTCCCTTGTTATTTAGAGGCAGTCATTTTTAGGTTGCACATGTTCATCAGCCTTGGTTCATGAACTGGTTCATTCACTAGTTCAATCGGCACTTGGTGCAACATTGGTTTAAACACTTAGTTCAAATGGCTTTAAGTTCAATGCAAGGATCATCAGCCTTGGTTCATCAGTGGGTTCAATGTTTTAGTTTAATCACTTTAGTTTAATGGATGGTTTAATGAGGAGTTTTAGCAAATAGTTTAGAGGGGCTCGATGCACAGTGTTGAACCATTTTTGGTTCAATGGCTTAGTTCAATGACATCAGTTCATCAACAAGTTCATCAGCTTGTTTCAAGGGGCTTAGCACATAGCATTGAACTATTGAACCAGTTCAACACATTGGTTTAATGTGATTAGTTCAATCATCTAGTTTAACATTTGGTTCAACCACTTGGCGTAGCACCTAGTGTTGAATTGTTGAACTGGTTCAACAAATGGTTTAGGCGAATGGTTTAATGGGTTTGTTCAATAAGGTGTTCTATAGCCGAAGGTCCAAAAGCCCTTGTGGAGGGTAGTTAAAGGTCTAAAAGCCCTTGCAAAGGGCAGAGAGAGTTTTCAAAGGCAGCTGAAGGGATTTTAAAAGATGTAGAAGACTTAAGACTTTGAATTCTTTCAAACTTTTTGTTTAAAGGAATTCCTTTAGAAAAAGGTTTGAAGGAATTCAGAGGAAGGCTGCTAGCACAAAAAAAATCTAAGGAACCTGTAAGGACAAAGATAAGGACAGGGACAATTCTCACAGACTTTTGTGTATGGGAAAATTGTCTATGGAAAAGCTCGAGGCATAAAATCCATAGAAAGGGGCCAAAGGAAGAGCCTGACCAAGCAAGGCAAGAAACTCACAGGAAAAAAGCTTGAAAAAAAGACCCAACAAACTTTTGCTGAGGATGGTGACGTCTTGAAAGCTGTCAAATTTAAGAAGATGAACTAGCCATTGGGTGATGGCCATGTGAATGTCAAATTTAACATAGTGAAATAGCCATTTGCTTTTGAATGAAAAGAGTGCCAACCATGGAAGGAGCCCAAGGAATGTAGCGACCCACCAGAAGATCACCCCTAAGGGTTGAAAGAGTAGGAAGAAGACAGGGAGCAAAAAAGACAAAGCATCTAAGTGGCAAAGGGAAGGTGAGTTATTGCTAGATGAGTGGCATAGCCTATTTTCTCCAATTGGCATTGATGAGGGGACAAACTATAGTCTGTTCATAGAAAAGAGGCATAGCCATGTTATTGCATTAATGCTTGAATGCCAAAGTCAATTTTGGTGATTGTACAACATGGTTCTAGTAGGCCTCTTCTAGAGGAATGGCATCAATAATAGTGGTTCCCTCTTCCCAAGGTTCAGAATGCACATGGGCCACTAGCAAAAAAGGGCACAAAAATCTTTCCCAGGAGGTGTCAAGTTTTCATCCTCTTTTTATATATTGTAAAATTTCTCATTTGAGGAATGATCAGCTCTCAACCTTAAGGCAAAACTTTGCCCAAAAATCTCTCAGGCTTGTAAGGTAGAGCTCTACCAAAATTTTACCTTGAATAGAAACATAGTATTTTTTACCTCCATTCTGAGTTTTGCATCTTTAGTATGTGTCTATGCCTTGATTCTATGTTAAGTCATTATCTTAATGCTTTTACAAAATTATTTCAGCATGTTTGGTACATTTTCTGAGTTTCCTTTTATAGGTCTATCAGAAGTGTCCCTAGAGGAGTATAGGTGAAGTGGATAGGCTACTGCAGTGTGTCTCAGAACGCCTCTAGTAGTTATTTCCTCCTTGTATCTCCATGGAACCCTAACCCAATGATGTAGAAGGTTTTCTCATGTCAGATGAAGTGTATGGGAGCTGGTTCTTGGTGGAAAGTGTATGTTTGAGTAGAGTAGATCATCACTTTTTTGGTGTATCACCTTTTCATTTTTAGGCTTAAGTTCTATTTTCAGCATCTCTCTCTCCCTTTTCATCCCCCCTTTTTTCATTTTAATTGTTATCAGTAGGAGAAAACTAGGGCCTAAAAGATACATCAAAGGGAGCTAGCCCTTATCTAGATACTTTGCCCTCTAGCTTCACCCATCCCACAGGCAAGAGGGGAGTTTCCATTGTTGGATATGGAAAAGGTAGGAGCTCGGCCTCCTGCCCTAGGTGCAAATCCACTGCATCAACAATAGCAACAATAATTTTTTCTATACAAGAAATAAAATTTCCAATCATTATGGATATGTATGGAATCCAAAGAAAAAATAATATGGCACATGGAATGAATGGGGAAATCACTATGACTATGCATGGAAGAATACCTACTATGGTCATGGTTGGAATTAGAGTAGTGCAGTAGAACATGGTACATGGAATAAAAAGAGGAATAATTATGCTTGGACACCAAAGAAATATAATTATGATCATAAATGAAATTAGAGGAGCACACTGGAATTTGGAAACAAGCTTGGAGAGCTATCACTTGCCAAGATCACATATGGATGGCTAGATGATCGAGATTGGAGACAAGTGTGCAATGATTTGAAGCACACTCATTATTTGGTTTCTTCCTATGTTTTAGGGATGATACATGTCAAGGAGGGAAGTAATGCTATGTAGCTAGGGATAAGATATATTAATATATATAGGTTGATGGAGATGCCTACATGTGGCACACATCCCCTTAGTTATATGGGTAAAATATATTAAGATAATGGAGTAACTTGTAGAATTAGTACATTGGGTAATGGTTGGCCTACATTGGGATTATAAGGTTACCCATCCATGGGTTAGATAGATGTCTATATATAGGAGATGATTATCATGGTAAAGATATCAAGTAAGCATTGAGTCTTCTATTATAAGAGGATATTAGAGGTTGTCCCCTTGAAGAGACATTGTGGAGTTAATCCTTCTTAAAGGAGTATTATATGATGTTTCCCTACCTTAAGGGTATTTTTGCATATATTAAATATTTGAATCATATCAAGATCATATCATAGAATCTTGGAAGACTTTTAAGAGGACTTGTGCAAGGTATATGTGAGAGTTGTGGAACAAAGGAGAGGTAGAGTGCCCAGTTGATGAGTTGATGAGAAAAATATATTTTTAACTGTGTATGACCTTTAGGTCATATTTTTGATGTTAAAATACTTCTCTTGAAGTTTGTGTATATTTTTGAATCATATCAATATCATATCATAGACTCTTGGAAGACTTTTAAGAGGACTTGTGCAAGGTATATGTGAGAGTTGTGGAGTGAAGGAGAGGTAGAGTGCCCAGTTGATGAGTTGATGAGAAAAATATATTTTTAACTGTGTATGACCTTTAGTTCATATTTTTGATGTTAAAATACTTCTCTTGAAGTTTGAGTGTGCATATGAGGATAATTTGAGTGAAGGAGAGAGATTGTGGCATGCCTATGTGAGAGGCCTATATGAGATAGAGAGAGATTTTGTGTAGGGTTTATAAAATATAGATTCATCATTAGGTGTTTAATATATTAGTTTGTTTTTATCTTATTTTTTTCTTTTTTTAAATTTAGAAAGAAAGCAACGAGTGAGGAAGGGTGTGTAGAAAAATCTGTTAAAATATGCATGTATTGAATCCAAGTGATTTTGAAGAGATCCTCTTTGGCTTGGGAGGATGACCTAAAAATAATAAAATAATACCACAAAAAAAATTTGTTAGACAATTATAATGGTGGATTTCCTAGCTTGAGCTAGATCCTATAAGCAAAAGTTTTCTAGGAGGCTATCAATCCACCTGCTTTAAACACTTAAGTTAATAAATGACAATAAAAGGATTTTATATAAAATAATATAAAACTAAAACTAAAAATAGAAATAAATATAAAATAAGTAAAAATAAAACAAATAATTTGCATGCTTTGCTAAAATATTGACTAGCTAAATCAACTAGTGCTGAAAATTGGTTAAGGCAAAATGGTGGTTTTTATTTTGGTTGAGTTGGTAAATGGTTAAATGGATAAATCATAGTAAAGAAAGGGAGGATAAATGGTAAAATTTATTATGAGGTTAATATTTCAAGATGGAAAAGAGGCAAAAAGGGTAAATGGTCAAGGTGGTAGGAAGATAGAAAGGCAAAGAGGTAAATGGTCAAGATGGAACAAGGAGGTAAAAGGTGAATAGAAAAAAGAAGTAAATGGATAAGAGGATAAGGACATAAAGGGATTAAAAGAGAAGAGATTAATGGGATAAAGGGGTGAGGTAAATTAAATAATAAGGCCAATAAATGAAATAATTTAAATACAAGAAAACAAACAAATGTTACCTTGATGTTTGATGAAGATGTTGTTGTTGATGAGGCTTGAGGAAATTTTGGAAAATTATGGATACTTGATGCTATTTTCCTCCAAAACTAATGACCTCCTTGGTAATTTAATAACCTAAAATATGAAATCTTCTAACAAAAATCCAACTTAGCCTTTGGTAAAGGCGAAGGGGGCATTTATAGCATTTGTTGTGAATAATCATGCCAAAAGAGGGAATAGTAGAAGTATGTCACCATTTTCTAAGTGGGATCATAAATGACAAACAAGATAAGGGTGGTGTGATTACCACCTTGTTAATAGGTATCCCATTTGGTTTTGTGTGTCTTCCACCTTGCACATGAGTCCAATTTTGAGTGGGAATCATACACATGGACCCAAATGAGGCCAAAATAGTTTTCACCACTCTTTCTTGTCTTCATCTAAGCACTTAAAGAGATGACCCAAAAAATGTGGTACCATTTTCCATGTGGGTGCCTGAATGAGTCAAAATATGAGGGTGTTGGGATTCCCACCTTGATCATGGGTCTCTCACCTTGCACATGAGTCCAATTTTGGGTGGATATAGTGCCCTTTGTATTTTCCAAAGAACTAAATAGGTGGGTATCCCATTTTGAAGGCCACTTTCATGTGTGAGGATGAAATACATGTTGAATGATGGACCTTTAAAGGGAAATTTTCCATATATCAAGGGGGGACCCTTATGATACTTAAATGAGGTTGTTAAGCACCTTGGAAAAGGGTCCCAAGTGAGGTATTGTGTCTCACATCAAGCCACCTCACTTCTAAGCCATGTCACTTGCCATATCACCTCCTAATTCACCTTCTATGTCACTTTCCATGTCACATGCCATGTCACTTATCATTTCATCATGAATAGTGATAGTGGGTCCCAGGTGAATAGTGGGTCGCACAATGAATAATGAGTGAATAATACTTTTGAAAAGTACTTTAAAATAGTATTTTTGAATAGTACTATGTGAATAGTGATAGGAGAATAGAGACTTGTTTAGGTTTGAGAGGGGTTAGTTAAGGGTTAAAAAGGTTTAGGGGGTATTTAAGAGGTCACAAGGGATTCATACATCAAAAAATGTAAGTGTGTAGTTTTCTAGTGTTTACACAGTTCTAAGATGGAGGTGTTGAAAGGAGGGTCTAAGGGACTTGATCTTCCTTAGGGGTAGTTACTCCTTGTGAAATAGGTGTTTCACTAAAGGCCTTTGGTCAAGAGGATATGATCAATGTTTTTTAGTCTAAAGGAGTTGACCAATCTCTTCTTTATCATTTCTTATAGGACAAGTAGTCTAAGTGTTGTAGGCTTGAGATTGGGTTTTATTCCCCACAAGGCTTTTTCATAAGAACTATGTGTTATGTGTTTGATATTTTGTATACATTAAATGAACGAGCTCTCTTGTTAATATTAATTGATCAAGTTGGTATATTCTAATTATTTAATATTTTTAAAGGATTGGAATTGGAATTGAAATATCTAGGATCATTAATTCACCCCCCTCTTAGTGATTGTACCTATATAAATTGGTATCAAATCATGTCCTATGGTAAACTATTGATAGCTTGAATGTGATCTAATGTACAATATGGGTAGCCATCAAGGAGGTTTTTCTACTAAGTAAGCACTGATGTTCAATGGATCCAATTATGCATTTTGGAGTGCTAGGATGAGGACATACTTTATGTCATAGGGATTGATGTATCATAATCTATTATGGATGGTTATGTTGCTCCTACTACTCCTACATCTAGTGATAAAAATGAAAAGTTGTTTAAGAATAATTCTAAGGTAGTGAATGATATCACTTATGGTCTTTGAGAGACTAAATACACCAATGTAATCCATTGCAAATTTGATAAAGAGATATGGGATAAAATCCAAATCATTTATGAAGGATATTCAAATGTCAAGATTCTTATGTTGTAGACTCATAGAAGTCAATTAGAAAGTCTCAGGATGAATGAATATGATTCTATGGCATCTTTTCTATAGAGAGTTGATGAGATTATGAACATTATCAGAAGTTTTGGAGAGAACCTTGAAGAGGCTACTATATTTTAAAAGGTAATAAGGTCTATATCCATAAAGTTTCATACAAAAGTATCTACTATAGAAGAAAGTAATGATCTTACTTAGTTGAATATGAATCAATTTCATGGCACTATTACTGCATATCAGATGAAGAAGAATGATGCTATACCACCAAAGAAGGAAGTGACATTTAAGACATAGATGAAGCCAAAGAAGAAGGTCCAAGGTAAGAAAACCAAAGAGGATGTCATTTTTGATATAGATGAGGATAAACTAATTATTTTGATTTCAAGGAAATTAAGAACAAGTTCAAACAAGTAAAAAGGTAAACTACCTCTAAAATGCTTCAATTATGGTGATATAGGATATTTTCCTAACAAGTTACCTCATAAGTATAAGAAGGATGATGATGAAGATCATGATCAGGGTCATGATGATGGCAAGAGATCATTCATGTTTGATCAAAGCAAAAAGGGACT